>JALBCR010002879.1:0-37500 GCA_030710515.1 Abscondita cerata
TCATTGTACTTCGTTCAGTTACGTATTGCTAGTATAGTAGACACAGCGGGAAGAGAAGTTATTCAACGACATAATAAAAAGAAAGAAGAAGAGGAATAATATTGTCAAGCATACCTAGCAAATTCTTCACACGAATAATAGAAAACAGACTAAGACAGAAACTAGAAGGAACAATCGAAGAACACAACATGGGTTTAGGAAAGATAGGAGTACACAAGATCTAATATGGATAATGAGGCAAATAGGAGAAAAGATAGTGAGGAAAGGAACGGAAATACATATATGTATATGTGAAAAAAGCCTTCGATAAAATTAAAAGAAATGACATCTGGACCAATATGAAGAACTTATTTCAAACAAAAATGGGACTGAACAGGGGTGTCTTCTTAGCCATCTCCTAGTTCCCATAGTGCTCGGCGATGTCATAAAGAAATGCAAGGAAGAGTGCAAAAACACAAAAATTGGCTTATGGAAGATGAAGGACATAACACAAGATTAACTATAAGGACACGAACAGTTAAATGCTACAAGTATCTCGGTACAATAATAGAGGAGTCGAATTACAAGTATGTTTGGTCGTTTGGATGTGGTCAACAACGGGAAAACAAGTCTTACAGGCATTTCCGAAAGAACAGGTGTTAAACGCGAAAGTGTAAGACGCATTTTACATAACAATAAATTCTATCCATACAAGTCAAAATTTATAAACACCTTGAAAGAACGTGATTTCGATATGAGATTGGATTTTTCTTTTTGGTTTGAAGGTAAAAGAGAAGAAAGTCTTGAGTTTCTCTATCAAATATTATGAACAGACGAAGCTACCTTCACATCTAATGGAGTGGCGAGCTCACAAAACTCTAGATCGTGGGCTAAAGAAATTCCAAATTTTATAATTGAATGCCGCGATCAATATTATTTCAAGGCAAATGTGTGGTGCGGTATGTTAAATAATTAAATCATCGGCCCTTACTTTTTTAGACAGAACTTGAATTTCGCGAATTCATTAAATTTTTTACCGAAATGTTCGAAGTTATTGATGATTGCCTCTGGCCGTAAGGAATACTTTATGGTACCAGTGCCATGGAGCACCTATTCATAATTCAACGTGCGTTAAAGAGCGTCTTCAGGAAATGTTCAGGGGCAAAGTAATTGGACGCAACATGGAGCAACAGTGGCCAGGTAGATCAGCTACTGGACTTTTTTCTATGGGGATTTCTAAAACAAAAAGTTTATAAGCAAAGACCATTTCGCGATTACGATCATCTGGAAAGAGTTATTCGAGAATGTATTTTTAACATTAAGTCCGCAAGCCATCAGGAATTCAATTAACGAGGTTTCGAGAAGGGCAGTACGCGATGGAAGGCACACTGAAACTAATTTTTGTTGTAGTCTTTTGTACTATTTAAATAATTTCAACGTTAAAAAAAAATAATTAAAAAAATTAATAATTAAAAGTCCAATAAAGAAAATTGGATATTGCTATAAAATAAGAATCTAAGACACTTTTTTGAAAAAAAATACAATTTGACAGTTACAGACAGTCTTTTGTTTTTTAAATGTATGTCATTTTTTATCATTTTTAAAGCACAAAGCGACGGTAAAAGTCAAATTTTCATAAATTCATAAATAAAAAAATGTCCCATATGATGCAGACTTTATGGGTGACACTGTATAACGTTCACGTTATCGAATAGTTACCATATGAATATAAGGTAAATATTGGATAAAATAAACGTTATATAACGTTTACTTGATACATCACACGGCTGATTATGTAACGATGTAATGTATTAATATCTACTAGTCCTACCACTTACAATACAAAAGACTTATTCGATTAAATAAAAATAAATAAAATCTAATATTATTAATAAGATGACGCGTCATCTAGTACCGCATGTGCTAACGTAGCACGTTCGATAAGTGATCTGCACTAAAGCAACTTTGTTGACAGACGTGTCAGCAGTTAAGAAATTCGATTCTTCAATTATTATTGAATTAATATTTCATTATCGTAGAACTTAAAGTACCTACTTGCTTCTTCTAAAAGGCTCAGATTTGACCAATAGTTGATCAAAATAGTTTCTCTTTGAGTCTTCTAACGGATCTTAAATTTCTCACTATCGCAATTAAATCATGCTTATTGCATGATAATTGCAATAGTGTTGTAGTAATATTACAATAAAAATCATAAGAAAACAGTGATGTTCTTTTATTCCACCAAATCACTACATTTTTTAAAAGGGTCAATTTTCAAGGTCTATAAATAACCTCTACTTATAGATCAATTTACCTGATCAATACATTGACCGAAATAAAAGGCTAGAAACAGAAGATATAGGGGGCTATCACATAGTCAATATTGTGCCAATTTGGGGTGTATCAAGAACAAATCAAGAAAAGGTTATTGAGTGAAGTGATAAATACTATTTTATATGGAGAGAAGTTAGAGAACAGAGGACAGGAAGATAGAAGATTATATTATGAAAGAGGAGGTGGAAAGAAGAAGGGATAAAGAAAGGAAGGGAGTGCAAAGATAAGAGACGGAAGGTATAATGAGAGATATCGACAGAAGGAAGGCCGAGGTACTTAATGGGTAATATGTATTTAAAAGAAAATTCCACTCACATTTTCTCCACCGATCAGATTCATTAATTTTGTCATAATGGACCAATCACGGTTGATTTCATCGGAAAATTTCCAGAACTTTGTTCGTGGAATTTTAATGTCGAATACAACTTGATGGTACGAAATTGTAGTAATTTAATTTCCTCAAATCACTCGTATTTGAGATCGAAAATTTTCAGCAATTTTATACGAACTAGTTGTATTACTTATGATTAAAGAATAGTGGCGAGATTTAGAATTGGAAACGAAAAATGAGAACAAGTAATGGTGGTAGGATGAGAAGATAAGGTGTAGAATATGTGGGTATGGAACGGAAATGATAGAACATATGATCAAAGAATGTGAAGAGTTAAGAAAAAGAAGAACAGTAGTTCTGGGAGAAGGCGTAGAATAAATGAAGTAAGTGCTGAAAAAAGGGAAAGAGTTGAAAGAAAAATGGTTTTAAGTAACGTAGAATTAATAGATGATGTCTTTTTTTTTGCTTTTGTTGTTTATATTTTTTGGAATCGAATCATTTGTTAATATAGTACAGGATGTCTCAAAATTCCGGGGAAATAAAGCTACCACATTTTTTAGAAGTCAAAATAAGTCGATTGGATCCAATTTATTTATATACCAAAAGTACCATTTGCCAGTGAGAAGACTTTCAGTAATCAAAGAACCCCAAAGTAAATTTTTGAAGGGTGAAAACAACCCACATCCTTGGTAATTTTTTTCGTAATTGTATTAGTTGTGATATTATGGTTTTTTGACGGGAAGACTTGTTCATCATCTTCATTTTTTGACTCTAGTAAGAACTCTGTATTTTGCATAGTTTCAAAGGAGAAACATGTTTTCTCAAACGCTGATGTTCTTAGTATAAGTACAAGAAAATTATAATACAAAATTTAGTTGGCAGTGGACACAAAAACAATTTTTGTTAAACCAATGTTTAATGTGACATTTTTTCCTTTGAAACTATGCGAAATAGTGAGTTTTTACGAGAGTCAAAAAAGCCTTAGTATAATACCACCACTAATAAAATTATTTAAAAATTACCAGTTTCGAGGGCGTTTTCACTTTTCGAAAATTTACTTTGGGGTTTTTTGATTACTGAAAGTAATGTAACAGCGTAGAAAATGTGATTTTTTAAGTAAACTTTATACTGTTCACCGAAAAACTGTACATTTTTGTATATAGATAAATTTGGTCCAATCGACTTATTTTGACCTCTACAATACGTAGTAGCTTTATTTCCCCGCAATTTTGGGGCACCCTGTATAAGAAAATAAATAAAATACGTATCAAAAAATTGTAGTGTATTGTGGTATTCTTGAGTGTAACAAGACAAAGCAAAAAAGGTTACTGAATGAAGTGATTAATATTATTTTATATGGATCAGTCAAATATAAAAATATATGACACCATTAAGAAAAACTCTAAGAATAACTGCAATTACAAGAAAAGAAAGGATTGTAACTAGAAAGGGATGGCAAGAGACAACTAGTTGTGCATATATTTAATTCAGTAGAGAATGGAGTAATAGACAACATTTTTATACTGGAGAATTATTGTCAGATCGTTGAGGTCTCAATACAAATTTAGCCAGAATTTAAAAAAATCGATAACGAAAAATAGTGGTTTTCAAATAAAGATGATTATATCAAATATACACAATTTACTTGCTCAAAATGGGAAAAGAAAAGCGGAAGAAAAAATTGGCGAGAAAATTAAACCTTAAAATACAATCGAAATTATGTAAATAACTGTGGAGAACGTAAGAGTTATAGGAAAAATGATTGGGATTATAAAAAAAAAACATGGAAAATATATAAGAAAAAGAAAAGGGAAAAGAAATACGGCACTTTTAAAAAATGTCAGTTTACTTTATTTTGCGGAGGCCATATCATATCTTGTAACGAGAATGTTAATAAAAAGATCAATTTAATTGTCGCAATTGGAAGATGAATCCTGTTGGATGGGTTCTATCGTCAAAGAAAATGCTTTTGATGTGGCGACGAAATAATGTATCGTATACAGGGTGATTCGGGAGGAAATGGAAATATTTTAAAGACATGTCCAGGACACAGAATAATAACAATATTCAGAAGCGTAACTCACTGACGGTACTGTAAAATATTTAAGTCGCCCCGTCATTTTGCTGGGCAGAGTCGCGAACCAACCATTTAACTTAACTTTTGATAAATCTCGAGAGAGTTTTCAATGTCATCATGACCTGAATTTTATTGTTTAGTTAGTAATTCATAGCAAAATATACAAAAATAAATCACAACACAACAGAAAAACACCAAAAACTGCACCAAAAACTGTACTCGGACACGTGTTTCAACAGCTAAGCTGTCATCATCAGCGATACCGATACTAAAATTTAAAACAACGGGAAGCTTATATATACTATCTGCTTATCAGGCATCGTTAAATTTAATTGATTCTTAGATAAGCTTAAATAATTCCGAAAATCCTAATGGACCGTTATCATCATAATTCATAAGCAAACTTTCATAAGAATCAAGTTCATTTTTATTGTCTACCCTCTTAATTAATTCAATGTAGCCTACTCTATGGCTATTTTCAAGCATATGCATGGCAACACTGGACCTATCTGTGCGATGATATTTGACATGAGCTACGTGCTCTTTAAAACGAGTTTTAATAGGTCTCTTGGTTTGCCCTATATATACTTGGTTACAGTCTTTACAATTAATTTTATATATTTCCGATTTATCACACATTTCAGTAGTAACAACTTGCAAAATCTTTTAGGCAATCGGAATATAAATAATAAAAGCTTTTTGGTGCAGTTTTTGGTGTTTTTCTGTTGCTTAAATAGACGCTGCAGTTGGTGTTCCTTTCCTTTGAACAACACATAAATGTTAACACAACATCACTTTCATCAGGTAGTCCAGACAGATGGCTGCGCATACTAAATGTACGAATTTTTTTATTACTATAGACAAATTCTGAATATTAATATTAGTTTCATCAGATGCTGAGCCTTCAATGAAGGGGTGCGGTAGTGTAAAGGATATTGAAAGCCCATGTTAGTTATTCTTGCCAACGTTTCCACCGATCGGCCCGGTCTTTATCGAGGTCAAAACGTTGGCAAGAATAACTTTAACATGGACTTTAATGTTCTTTTCACTACCGCACTTCCTTCATAGAAGGCTCAACATCCGTGGAATCAATATTATTATAATTTCAAAGGAGTTCAACTTTAAATACGATTTCACAGCTTCTGAATATTATTATTATTATTATTATTATTATTTTTATTTTTACATAATCACAGGATTTTCCTAGTTTACTTACTTATACGGGCGAACCAAGTATAAGGAAGTCTATTGTGCTCTTAGAAATGAGCGAACGATATTGCATGTGTGGAGGATTACCGCTTTTGTAATTGTGTATGAGTACTTTTTATTATTTATTATTGTTATTATTATTATTATTATTCAGGAAGGTAAAATAAGCAA
This sequence comes from Abscondita cerata, assembly GCA_030710515.1. Lineage (NCBI taxonomy): Eukaryota > Metazoa > Arthropoda > Insecta > Coleoptera > Lampyridae > Abscondita > Abscondita cerata. Next base: position 6,102 of record JALBCR010002879.1, read on the forward strand.
AATAAGACCATGTATCCAAATCCGATTTTCATTTATTTCAGAGATAATTAGGTAAATGTCATAAAAAGTGACAGTTGTAGTTGTTTTACGAGATTAAGAAAGTACCTCATACCGTCCCTTTTTATGACAATTACCTAATTAATATTTTGTTTCAAATTGGCATTTAGGTCAACGTTGTCAAATTTAACTTGATTAACTTTTTAAAAATAAAAACCCATTATCTCTGAAACAAATGAAAATCGGATGTGGACACATTGTCTTATTATGCTTATTTTAGCTTCCTAGTACACATGTCTTTAAAATATTTCGATTTCCTCCTGAATCACCCTAATACAAGGTGTCTATAAATTAACACATTTTAACGACAGGCAGTTTTCACTAAACTTCATAAATATACTTCAAGTTTCTGTTGACATTGTTGCCATTTCCATTTTTTTATGGAAATTGACGAAAAAAAAAAAAAAATTAAGTTTTTGAACCGAAATTGTTAAGTTTAAATAGGACACTCTATAATTATAATTATACATTGTTGACTTTAACCCACGTTTTTAGGGAATACTTTACTTTTTCATGAAACCATGTTAAGAAATTCTTGCACTAATTATTACTTATCTGACACTTCTGTCAACTCGATTCGCGTTACACAGCACTCTTGATAAGTTAATATCATTTATTAAGCCACTCTTAAGCTTGTATTACATTATACTTTTTTCGTCTAGAAAACTTTGACAAGTTTGTAAACTAGACGGGATACTAAACTAGAAATCCTTCCAACTTTGTTCGTGTGATTTTATAATTTTATTGCGCAAACTCTATAGAAGTGTTAACAAGTAATTACCAATTTAAGAAAAATAAACAATATTTTGACTGTAATTGTAACGTGCGTTGTAAGACCTCCTAAATAAAATTTAAAAACTCCGTGTTTTAACGCTATAACCGTAGAAGCACATAGTAGAAATAAACAAACATCAAAAACACATAAGTAACTAGTTTATGAGTAAGTGTTGGTAGCTCTTAAATTCGATCCAGCGCGCAAGTCTAGTAAGTAAACTTTGATGAAAACTTGGTCCGCTTCTAGTTTCAAAACTTGGACGGAGTTTCCGTATTACATTATCAAAGTTTTGTCAAGTTCATCAAGTTTACAAACTTGTCAAAGTTTCTAGACGAAAAAAGTATAATGTAATACAAGCTTTAGCTTGGTAAGTCAATTTGCAATAACGGGAACATTAAATAGAAAATATTGTACAGAAAATGCTTAAGATATTCCTTTCAATGATAATTTATGGATAAAGGTTTGCAGCTAATTATAGTAGTTTTATTCGACAAAAGCCCTTCATATGAATTTAAAAAAGTACCAGCACCAAAAAAAAAGTTCTGGTGTGTTATGATATCAAACAGGTGCTATAGACAGATTACAAAATTATTGTTTCTTTCCTTTGCTTTTTATAAGTGTATAGCGACTTTTTTTCCCTCTACTTAGTTACTTTTATGTAATTTTATTAGTTTTCTTCTCTGTTATTTGTTATTTTCTTATAATTGTTTTTTTTTGCTTTTACGTGTTTTCATTTGTATATATTTCCTTAAATTTGCGAATTTATGTTTTCGAAGAAGGGATAATAAAGATAAACATATTATTTTTACATTCTTTTAAGTATTTGATAGATAGTATTTAAATTTGAACGAACGTATTCAATGAAATTAATTTCTACTCTGTTTTTTTCTAAGTAATTAGGGCATTAATATTTATGTCCACACTACAAGATGGTTTGATGTTAGACTTGCTCTGAGATGCAAAATTTCATCTCCCGTATGAATTGATCAATGCTCACATATAAGCACATAAACCTCTTTAGTTATTCTAATACTAATTTGGTTTTAGAAAAATGATTTGATTAAACGAAAAGTTAATAACTATTTTGAACAAAATCGCCTACAGGGGAAATATAAGTTATAATAAAGCTGTGCAAACAGATATTCAGAACATAAACAATAAAATAGTAAGTGTTGAATTTAATATTGTGTCGCATTTGAACGGATATTTGTAGGTGCAATATGAGTTACACTCACAAAATCCACCAGAGAAAGAATTGAGTCCTCAGCCGGTTTATGCTGATATTTCGAAAATGAGAAGCAATCGTAGTCCTATATTAAGTAGAGCGAACACAGGTTTTTAGTCATCGCAAAGTGCTGTTGTAAGGCCGGAAACTAGTAAACCAAAGAGTATTTTATCTTCTCGAAAAACAGAACCGAGAGGTAACCTTTTTTGTATTTTACTATATTTGTTTAATATTTTAATTTTTTAGACTATACATATTCTTATGTGCCAAGTATATTAGATGGATTTAATTATGAGGATCGTTCAGAATTCCTCGAGAAGGTAATTTATTACTGCTGGAGCTGGAGAGAAGTTAAATAATTATTACAGGAACGTCTTAAACGTGAAGTTTATCAGGCAGAACTACGACAACAAATCGAAGAAAAAAGAAGGTTGACAGCTATACGAGACGAACAGGAACGAAGGGAAAGAGAATTGGAAAATAGAAGATTTGAACAGCAACTTTAAAGATGCAAGAGGAACAATATAGAGAAGAGCAGTACAGAACACAAAAAAATCAAATGGTTTGTAAGACTCTACTTATTATAATAACTTATGCATGATGTTCATTTTTAGCAGCAGAAGTATGAGTAAAAATTTTTTTTATTTGCGTTTTTTGTTGCACATGGATGTGGATTGCAGTTTATTTATTCTAAATGTATTTTTTGATCATTTAATAGAATCGTTAAGTGTGAACTTTTGTTTAATTGACAATTGTGAGAAACGGACGTTATTTATTTTTGAATACTACGTTTTTGTTGTAGTTTCGAAGAACGAGCGAGGATTGGAAGATGTATAGAGATGAACAATTGGAGAGGTCGTTCAGGAAGCACGCTGATTCGGAGAGTAGTGTTACAAGCCTTCGTAATACCAAAGTTGCCTCCAAACCATTATCTCATTACTCCCCACCCGTATCTCGTAGAGTACCGTATTCTTTTAACGTTCCTTCAACTTCCACTTATGCCAATCCGAATACAAATAGGTATAACAGCGCATATTATGATAGCTATACGCAAGATAGTTTTTCACGAAGAAACTTTTTTACTAGGTCAGAATCAGTGAATCGTGACGAACCACGAACTAGATCAAATTCTTTTAATCGTTATGAATCCTTGAGTAGAATAGATTCGTTACAACGACAAGAATCTTTGACTCTTTTAGACTCTTTGAGCATTAAGGATAGTTTAAGTAGAGTGCCTCGAAGGCACAGTGCAACGCAACAAGATTTAAGCTTAATGCGAAGGAGTCCTAAATCTCAAAAAGTGATAGAAGTAGTTGTAGTAGATTGGATGATACTCTTCCAATTCCTGTTCTAAAAGCACACTCGCCAGTTGCCAAGGATCTAAAAAATTCTGTTGCTATTGATTCGAGTAAACGAAGTACAGATTCTGTTAGGAAGCTTGAAGATCGTTGGCAGGTTGCTAGTTTTTTTTCTTAACGATTTTATTTTTTGCTCTAAAACAATCTATTTTAAGATACCCGCCGTGCAAAGAAATATAATCAGTCATGGGGATCCTACAAGGGACGGTCAAGGAAGAAGTATTTTAACTCAGTTAGGTGCAATACGTCTTCAATTGCAAAAGGAGCAACTTCGAATGGACGAAACGTTACGAAAACGTGGACTTTCTCAACCCAAGGCTGTTTAAAACTGTCGTTTTTTGATAATGTATTTCTTCGAGCATCTTGTTTAACGGTTATTTATATTACCTTGTTAGAATTTATATTTATACAATAGATTGAGAAATAATGATAAGAGTTGATATTAAAATATTTTACCTATATATAGTTAATAAATGAAAATTTTACCATCTTTTTAAAGTGTATTTGATTTATGCGAGTGGCACTAGTTTTATTGATCTTGTTAGTAGTTTTATTTATATCTAATCAAATTGTATATAACATGTTTTATTTATTAAATTTTCTAAAATGTTAGAAGTATTTATTTGACTATTTTGAATTAATATAAATAATAATGAACCAGTTGAATTTTGTTGTAGAGTACCTAGTCTTGTATAAAACGTCCTGAACAGTTTGGAAGCCGGCATTAAAAAGCCGTTAATATTTTGGATTTTTTTGTAAGTATGTAAGTTACAGTCCGATAGCTGGTTGCGAAAAAGATTGATTAAAGATTTAATATTTTCAATCGAAAGTAATAATAAAGTTACTACTTAAATTGCTCGCCTGCGAACTAAGTCGGCAGCGTTAACTCACGGGCGGCAATCAAATTTTTGAAATTTATGTTCTAAAACAAACGGAAGTATATCAGTTGCATATTAAAATGTTATGTTGTTTTTTTGAAAATTGAATCAAATATAATTGTATGAAAGACGGTAACATTACGAAGGCAGACATACATCCAAAAAAAGGGCTAATTTGAACGGCAGACACTCAAGATGAAATTGACACCAAACAATTTCGTAAAATAATACACAATTTTTTTTTGAAAGAAAAATTTCAGAAGAAGAACTCTTACTCTAATGGCTATCAACTTTCTTTCATACTTTTAATCGTATATTCGTTTAAATTTTCAAAAGTGCAACATTATATTCTAATACGAAACTGGTATACTTTGGTTTATTTTAGGACATACATTTTAAAAATTTGATTGCTGCACTGTCGATTGAAAATATTCAACCTTTGATATTTTTTTGTCAGCCCTTTTTCGCTGTCAGTTCAAGGACTATTACAAAATGAGTCTTATATTATTCTTGTATTGTTTAGTAAGTAATAAAAATAGTTAACCGTCAGTATGATTTTAACAACGAGTGTGTTGTTGTGTTATAAAATGTAAGCTCTTCGATTATTACTTAAACGATGGAAAAATTGCTCAAGATTTGGTGCTGGTAAATGCCATTTTATTTTTAATTTCAACTTGTGTTACAGTAAAAATAGTATTTTAAAATACGTATTTTGCACTTGTTTATCAATTTGTGTTATTAGAAAGATTGTGTTTTAAGCGCATTCCTATGTTGTTACGGTCTCTTTGTTGGTAGTGACGCTAGGTTTGCTACACTTGTGTTTGTTGAATATGAATTGTAATCGTGATTCATAGGGAGGGAAAATGTGTTATTTAATCAAATACTTATCAGTTTAGTTGTTTGCTGTTTTATTACTAAGGCCAAGTGCGCACTACGAGTTTTTCGACCGCGCGGCAAAAAAATCTGCAAAAAAAAATTAAAAGTTATCAGTAAGCGGTCTCTCTGCGGCTTAAAAGTTATCAGTTAAAATGGATTTAGTAGAAGTAGCTTGTATTTCCGTTCTTATAATTAAAACTTATCGATTATTCCTACAAGTTCTTCTAGGTAACCATCGTTGCTTTGGATGGAAATTCAATATCAAATACATAAAATAGCGAAACGTTGTGTAGTGTATGCAGTCAAAACTGTTCTAATATGTTACAAAAAAACGATAAACTTGTTGCAGACAAAGTATGCGATATTATGCATCAGCGCTTTTTGGCCAGGCGGCGAAAAATCATAGTGCGCGCGCCTTGACTTAAGGGTTACAGTTTATCACATTTAAATTACATTTTGAAATTGACCGAATCCACATTTAATATTTTCGTACGTCTACGGATTTACTGTAATACTAACATATTGTAACTGTGACTAGATTTTTTTTTTTTTTTTTTTTTTTTTTTTTTTTTTTTTTTTTAACCACAGAAAGTTACAGTAGGGATATTTAGAATTGGAACATGAAAACTATGGCTACTCAATGATTTTGAGACAGTTTAACTTCTAGCTGATTGTACTCGTATATTCCAGGGCGCTCAGTGCTACTAGCTAATTAGGAAGGGCTGGCTATTTAATTTTCTTCAGGTGTACTTGTTTTATCTTATTATATTATCTTTATTTTGATTTTGTTAGATATGGATTTAAATAGTTTTGTCGTTTTTATAAAAAAACAATTTTCTTTTATAAATTCAGTTGTCCAAGTTCTTAAAAATTAGCTGCTGCTGCAATTGGGAAATCGATCAGTTTTATAACAAATAAGGTAAATTTGTAATAGGTAACAGCTGAATTTGTAATTAATTAATGTTGTTATTAGGAATGAAACTCGAAAAGCTGAAAGTGGAATATTAAATTTTCCATCGAAGAAGAAGGTTCTAACAAAATTGTTCTGGATTATTTTAATTGGGGTGTTTTAAAACAAACTGTTTACGAAGTTTACACCGTAGACAAAAAGGTACCGACGATGAACATATTAGTTTAGAAAATGCATTGTTACAAATGGGGTTTAAATACAAAAACTGTCATGACAAAAGAAATTGGGAATGGAGTGCAATGATATTGTAGCTATTTAAGGAAGTTACAAGAGAATGATGCTTTAAGAGCAATGAAGTAACAAGTTACGTACTTAGACGACACTTACATTCTTCCTTCTTTTGACCGGTTAGTATAGAGTTTGAGGTTTGGATATAATCGAGGTTAAGATATTTGATCGTAGTTACGCGTAGTGATTTGGTTAAACGTTTAAAATGGATAATTTGGCATCATTGCAATTTATAGTAGGCAAAGATTATGCATTATTTGAGACTCCTATTGTATTGGATCAGCGATCAGCATAGATAAATAACCCCCTCGGGGAGAAGGAAAGCTGTGATGCATTACAGTGGCAATGGAGTTCTGCGCCCTCAACATTGTAGCACTGAACTATTTCAGAAACGCGGGAAAAAACCCAAATTTTTGTTAATTATTATATTTCTGAAAGTAAATTAGATATGAATTATCAAAATCCGAAAACCGATAAAAAATTTTGTTTCTAATTTATATTAAATGTATTGCACATGAAAATATAATAATTCGAATTGTGCTCGAACAACAAACAAAATTAATAAGTACATCATTTCTAATTAAAAAAATTAACGAAATAATTGAGTTCAGATGGTGCTTAGGATGATATAATTAAAAGTCGTGATTTTAGTGTACCCTAACCTAAAGAAATTTTATTTCACAAATTTTACAAGCCGACCGGTTTCGACAAAAACATTCTTGTCATTATCAAGTCTCTAAAAGTACAAACAAAGTAATTAAAAGTAAAATGAAGCAACTACGACTCTAATAATCTCTTAAATGTTCAAACTGACTTTCCACATTTAGAATTCTTGAAATGTATCTTTTCTAAATAAGCACAGTAAATAATATTTATTCAAGTTTCGCTCTTTAATTAATACATAGATGTCACTCTTAGTTAAACGCTACTTGTATTGAGTTAGATAGATGGCTCCACTACTTTCCACCTCCTTCAAACTCCTTCGAACATCGGTCTTTTGGGTTTTTCCTACTTTTCTTGCAACTTCATAAAATGTTGAGCATGTCACCTTTGACTTGCTCATTTCTAAAATTTAAATACAAGTTAAATACTTAAGAGGGGCATTTACCTAACGCTTCATCGAGAATTGGAAGTTATACAACACATATAACGTAAGAGGGGTTAGACGAAAGCGGTAAGCTAGTTGTACGGCACGTGTTAAAACTTAACAATTCGGGTTCGTCCGTAATAAATACATTTTTACTTAGCGATTTTCTTATCTCTTTCATAACATGGATATGATTAATGGTAATATGATACAACTATTCCGAAGCTAAAATAAGATAAGATCCTTAAAAAATAGTAAATCTCTAGTAATCAACAGCTACCGACGAAATTCGGTCGTTGCTAGATCACACTGCAAACGAATGACGTGGGGATAGACGATCGCGTGGACATTATAAAATACTGACAAAATTTTGCGCAAACACTCTTGCCGTTTTAGATATTTTAGATTTAATTATTACCCTATTTTAATGAAATTTTGCAACCTGTTTTATAAAACATGCAGCTACACCTTCACGTTCGTATTTTCTTTCTATCTGTTGTAATAGTGATGCAAATGCTGTTCAAATTTAAGGCCTCTAAGGATAGACGTCATAGAGTTCGTAAAATTCGTACTTCGGTTCAAAACTTTTGACATAGATATAATCATTACATTGGCAACTAAAGACGAGCTCGTTTTTAATAAGTCAGATTTAGCTATATAATTTGTCCTACGCATCAATTTTTTTGAAAAGTTTACCATCTTTTAATAAAACGGTATTTTATCGCCACAAACTATGTGCAATTTATGCCAAACGGTACACTAAAATGAAAAAATAAATGCGTGGGAGAAATTGTTTTTGATTGCTGAATCAAATAAGATAGCGGACTTTGCTGCAACTTATTTACTATTTCTTCAATTAATGTCAAAAGTCGAAAGTAAAAAAAATTGAACCATTTATTTCGACGATTTTTCTGTGTATAGACAACCCAACAGTCGCATTTACCTAAAGGCAAATTTCAGGTAGTCAAACCAAAGAGTATATACTCTTTGAGTCAAACCCTTAGCATTGTTAACGGATTACGGGTGTTTTCGCATTTTACTTAAAGTATAACAATGCCTAATCTTATAAGCAGTCAAGACTGTTTTGGATAAATTAGTAAGCATTGAAAATCTTATTTTGATACTGATATCTTTGTGACACTACAAAAGTACGATTAATTATATATAGATACTTATGATAGGTACCTAAATTTGAATGAAATGTTCTATTCGCAAACTTCAAGCTTGTTACTCAATAATCAAATCATTCACTTGTTTAATAATAATACAGTTTATTTTAAAATTTATAACATTTGATGTATAATTTATTCACAAATAATTACTTTCGGGTTTAAAAAGTAGTTCTAGTTAGCTCGAAAATACTTTTAATTCATACTGCATTGTAGAGCCTACGTTTCTAAACGCAATTTTAGTCTAAGGAACGGATCACCAATAAAACGAACCGAAAATAAACCTAGTGTTATGATGAGAGGTAAATCAGATATTATGGAACAACGGCTAAATAGTAAAAAAACTTAATCAGAGAATCATAATATTAACAGATATTAATAAAATAATAAAAGAACAAGTGCTGCGAAACTGGAAGGCAGACACAGTATACCAATACATAAATCAACGAGTATACATAATTGAGAAAATTATAGAAAAATAACCATTTTTAGCGCAGTATCCAAAATTTATGAACGTTTTTAGATAACAAAATCCAAAATAGAATTAGAAATAGACGAATCAAAGTGTTTCAGGAAAGGAAAGAAAGTCGATGTCTACATATTATGATTATAAAACAAAATTACTATTGAGATAAAAGAGGACTCAAATTCATCTGACATTTATGGTTGTAGAAATAGCTTTCGATAACGTGACAAGGCAAGTTATATAATTACGTAAAAATATGTATCAAGTGCGCACACATATCAGTAGCTAGGTTAGATCAAAAATCACAAAATCCAAACAATTTTTAGCGTAACCCAACATCATACTAGATACGTCACGAAATGAATATAAGATAAATCAAAAACTAAATAATAAAGCATTAGCACTAATCAATAATTTTAAATACTTTGGTGTAACAGTACAAAAAAACCAAAAATAAAATAAATTAACAAATAGAAGGTATTGTAGATACTTTAGAAAGTTCATTTGGAATAAAGAAATTTCAACAAAACGAAACTGACGGCGTACAGAACAGTAATCAAAGTTTTTATCATTTAGATGTGAAAATGAAAGTGTGAGAAAACTATGAAAAAACTCATCGAGCGACCAAGAAGCAAAATGCAAAATATCTAAGTGAATAATTCAGATTACAAATGCTGAAATAAGACAAGAATTATAGAAATACGTCTATATAACGGAGTATATACAGATGTTACAATTGTACGATGGTTCAGACATTTAAGTAACATTAGGAAACAGCAAAAAACATCTATAAAATCATCATAAAATCAAAAAAACAAAAAAAGATGTGAGATGGAAAAATAGAGGAAAACCTATATAAGAGAAATAATAAAACATGAACGGAATAGATAAACGTCAGAACACAAACAATTGTACAAAATATACCTGATACAAAAAGTTAATAAAATATGAAATTATGTTATATAAATTGTTCTTATATTTTGTTGTCGACACCTTCTTGAGTCGATGATTTCTGGAAGCAATGACTTTAAATAGAATTCCATCAACTTGCTTTTCATTTTTGCTCCCAGAATTGGTCGTCTCTAAAAATTAATAGTAATTGTACTCATTCATATAGTGCCTACCTTACCTTGAAATTTTTTCCACATGTAATCCACCTCTTGTGAATATTACGAAATAACAAAATTGTCTTTTAGTTATATGTAGGGCTCCCTGAATTTGGTAATGGTAATTATGGTTTTTTTTAACTTTATTTCATTATTTTCATTTATGCAATAATCAATTTTCCGTTGCAGCACAGCCTCAAATGGTGTCAATTCTCCACTTTTATTTGAAGATTTTACCTCAATAATGGCATAGTCTTCAATTAAACCATCGGGAGAACAGGCTAAATATGGTATATCTTCATCGATTACTAGTCCACTTCTTATCACGGTTTTTCCCGTTTGTTGTTCGAATAACATAATAGCCCTATGTTCCATTTCTAAGCCGAACCTAGTAGAATCATTGCCTATAAAAGTAGAATATAACAATGACGAGACAGTCTTAGCGGTAGATGTAGTCTTCTTTAATTTACAAATTTTTCCAAAGGAAGAAGCAGTAACTCTTTTTTTCTTTCCAGTATCCACATTTCACTATTAGATTGAGAAATTGTATTATTAAAAATACTTTCTTTATTAGCAATTTTAGGTCATTTAGAAATAGTTTCGATTTTTCTTCATATACGTCGTCTGCCATGTCAGCGGTATTAGATACTTCAAGACCGTAATCTTTATCTGCCGTGGCAAAAACTTTCTTTTGGCCTGTTTTCCTGTTAAAACGTAATTTAAGATAATTATAAGTAAAACTATTCTCATGAAAGATGTATACATCTATCATACTTTTTTATCTTTAGCCGAAGGTTTTTATATAGTAAAATTTACATATGTTGTTAACTTTTGTTATGCTAAGAGTATTGAATAAATTTAATTTTGAAATAATCAATGACTATAATTTTTGGTTTTACTTTCTTGTTCAAAACAAATATTAAAATTAACAGAGTTATGGTGCCAGACAATATTTAACTTTTTCAATTACAATAACTTAACTTTGAATGCAAGGCCGTAGACAAATAAAAACTCACTGTATACTTACTTGATTTAGAGACTACAGACAACTTTTGTCTATTATTACTGAATTTTGAAGATAGTGCCGGGTTCATTAAACAAATGTACATGTACAGTACATAAAAGTCTCCACGTGTATTATACGAAATCGCTGCAGCTTTACATCTCATTTCGTAGGATCCTTTCAATGAAAAGTTTAATCGTTTTCCACCCACAAATTTTGCAACGATTGAGTTGTAAGTTTCGGCAGCATTCGTATCAATATCATGCAAGAGACTCACTGCATTATTTGCAAGTCGTAAGTTTATATTGCGTATAATATCGAATAAGCCACTACTTTTTAACTCTGGTACCATGTTTTCCTAGAAATAATAATGTAATAACGTTTCTGCATATATTGAAAACAAAATAATACTTCTGCGTTTTCTGTTTTGGTACAAAAGTAGATTTCACAAGAGGAATGATCCCCAAATATGTGATTTGGTCCATTTATTATGTCCTTTTTAGCAAATTAGCTTTGTTGGAAAATGAGTCACTACTTTTTTTTCTGTGCGCGATTGCTTTAGTCACTGCATTTCTAAATCTTCCCAATGTGTCGCTATTGGTAACCCGTTTTCTAAGTTTATTTAAATAATTTCGGAGCAAATGATTTCGACATTCAATTTTTTCAATTATAAATGTTGGACCATAAGGAGCCAATTCAGTTAGTTTTCGGTAGACACTACTGTCGCCGTCTCCAATCAGCCTGCCATAAACTACATTGTGCATATCTATTGATTTTCGAAAACCGTCACCAATAATTGCAGCTTCCATGGAAGTGGAACTCTGTTTCCAATTCGAATAACAGTCATGCTCTGATGGATTTTTAGATCTTGAGCAGACGTAACAATATTTATTTTTTACGCCAACATATAAAATTTTCTTCGTTCTTGCACCAATTATGCAAGCCTAAAATTTAAACAAGAAAAAGTATAAGAACTGACGCTTCCACTGACGGAGTCATTTTTAATTTTTAGTAATCTACCCTGAAATGTTTGTTTGCTTCAAGTTTCTAGCCCTAATGATCCCCTTACGATATGTGGCAAAACGTTGGCAACTACGGTTACCATTTCGACACGTTCCAATCGCGAAAAAGTTTTTGTTTCAACAAAAAAGTAGGTGTTCATTATAATATTTTATAATTTTCAATAATTTTGAAAATGCGTGTCGTACTTGAGGATATTTTTGTTTCCTACAATAAACAGTGACTAATTAACTAAGTCAACCAATTACGGTATATCGTTTTAGAAATTTCCTATATTCAACACATAACTTATAGCCAACATCTCTAAGAAGTCATTGCAAAATGTCAAATACTCACAACTCCAGATAATGCGTTGTAATTGGTCCTGTATGAACGTTTACTCCATGCACCATCAACAATAACTGCTATAATTGGTATTCCGTCTTTTGTGGGATCTCCAGATTCTACTGCCAATTGTCTTTCTTCTTCTCCAGCTTTTTTCATCAATTGTTGAGTATTTTCTTCCACTGACAATGACAATTTTGAATGGTATTTGGAATATGTTTTATTAGACATGTTGGGAATATCAAGGGATGCCAAAAATTCGGACATTTGACTATAGCCTATTCCGATTGCGATTCCACCAGCAACTCCAGCCAGATTTACATTTTGTTCAGCCGATTCTGTACGCACTGTTTCTATTTTTTACACATGTTACACTCAAATGTAAATGTGCTACTCAAACCTTCAATTTTTTCGGATATGAGATTTAAATCAAAATATGAGCAACCAAACCCTATAACGAAATTAGTCTATTCCTGTAGAACTAAATGAAATGGATAATTTTACCTTCGTGCCGGACTGCTTTCAAACTGTTTAAAAAGTAACTAATATTTACAATTCTTCTTCCACTAATTTGTAATGGTTTAGCATGAAACGCACTATTTTCACAATCAAGATCACTGTTGGAGCTTTCATTGATTATATAATCATCGGTATCCTGTGTATTATTTTGAAGACGTTCATTTTCCTCATAATCGCTATTATCTATGTTTAGTATATCACAATCACTAGAACTACTTAAAATTACATTTTCATCAGAGTCACTATTTATTACTAAATTAATATTCGCATCTGTTGGCGTCATATTATGATTGTTTTCCTCCGAATCACAAGCTGCAACATAATTTTTTGTTCCAGTTTCTAAAACACTTTTCCACCTCCTATAAAAAGTGATTACAATATTGAATTTAATACTATTTCAATAATGTAGGTTACTTACTTGAGAGCAATTTGTCGTAGATGCACTCTTTTTATTTTTACGCGGTCTCGATAGTCTTAGTTTTGCTTTTGTCATTTTAAATGCTTTAACAATAACGAACAAAAACACAATCACGTACACTACGAAAGTAGTAGATACAAAATTCAGTATTATATGAACTATAAACAGTAACGATAGTGATAGTAGAGTCGAATTTTATCACCTTTATAAACTGACTCTTTACAGTGAAGTAACTACTTTTGGCTAGTGTCTCTAAAAAATTTGTTAATTTACCACCATTGTGCCATTAGTTATTTTTGTAAACATGTCAATTTCAAACCTAAATGTGAATATTTTACCTAGAGGATTATCTTTCGTAAAGCTCACCGCGTTCAGCAGGTAAATTTCATACGCTTTGAAGCATTGTTCCTTTTCATCATTTACGAAAATACATACCAGCTAGGATAATAATAAACAAATACTAAATGATCTTATTTTCTTATACTTCTGTGATAGTAGGTATCATCATAGCAGCCCTACGTCTTATTTGCATTTAAATTAGTTAATCTTGTGTTTTGCGTAATTAAATGTTTGAAAAGCGCTAATCAAAAAATTGATTTAAAAATGTGTATGTTTTAATGAATTAAAGTCATTTCTACAATATCGTCAAACAAAATCGTGTATAAGTAACAAGATGTTAAATAGCATAGGAAAAAATTGTTTTATACTAAAATTATGACATTTTAAATGCCTAAAAGGATAATTCTCTTATACCTTTGAGGTCGAAATACGACAATAGAACAGTTGGGTATAATCCGATTATAGTGTTCTTTAGGTGTGTAAAGAATCTTGACGTCATCGGCATGTAAATTGTACTTTGGGTAGTCTATTTATGCAGGCGCATTTACGAAAACGAACATCTCTCCTTAGGGGCCTTAAGCATTTATTTTGATTTTTTGAGATCTAATAACTATTAAAAAAATAATAAATTGGGGAAAAAGTCGAACGCCACCTTCTAGATTCAACTTTCTTACACACTATTACAAAATTTCAAGTTCAAAAGTTTTTTTTTTTTTTTTTTTTTTTTTTTTTTTTTTTTTTTTTTTTTGGAAAAGGTTTCAAGATTTAAAAGGAAAAAAAAAAAAAAAAGAAATTTTTTGAGTAAGTTTTTTAGAAGAGGTATAAATTTTAAAAAAAAAATAAAAAAAAAAAAAAAAAAAATAAATAAAAAATTTTATTTTTATAAAATAAAAATAAAATAATAAAAATAAAATAAATATAAAATTTTTTTTAGATTTTTTTTAAATTTGAAAAAAATAAAAAAAAAAAAAATAAATAAAAAAAATAAAGAGTGTGTTGGGTGGTAAGAAAAAAAAAATAATAAAAAATAAAAAATAAAATTTTAAAATAAAAAAAAAAAAAGAAGAGAAGAAAAAAAAAAAAAAAAAATTATAAAAAATGGAGGAATAAAGGAAATTTAAATTTTGAAGAAAATAGAAAAAAATAAAAAAAAAAGAAAAAGAAAAAAAAAGGGGGCAGCAGTTTGAAGAAATTTAAATTTAAAAATTAATATTTTAAAAAATTAAAAATAAAATTATAAAAAAAAAAATTAAAACAGTAAAAATAAAAAAAAAAAAAAAAAAAAAAAAAAGAAAAAAAAAAAAGAAGTATTGAAAGAGGAGAAAAAAAATTTTTTGGTTTATAAAAATTTGTTGAATTAAAATTATGGTTGCAGAGAAAAAACAAAAGCACAAATCTAGTATATAATTGCAAGATACATATATTAACAAAATAGTAAAACAAAATATAGAACCACTAAAAATGACAACTAATTATTACTAAAAATACAGTTAAACTTAAATGTGTTTTTTTCTTACTTTTAATTCCGAGAATGTTTTGATAATTTTTTTGATATCAATTTTTTCAACTAGCTCATGTTCAATGGCTAATGTTGTCAAGCCATTTAGCCGATCCTCGGTAGTTGTAGAACGTAAAAATTTTTGATTAATTTTAATTTTGAGAAACTTCTTTCTCCACTTGCCACACTTATTGGGAGAGTAAGCAAGATTCTTAGAACTATGCCAAGATTTGGAGCAAAATCCATCTTTGAAATAAATTTTAAAATATCGATTGGACTTTCTTTTTTATTTATTAAAGCCAAGACCGATACGATCTCGTCGGCCAGGTCCACTGCGTTTATATCTGATGAATCCCCATCAGTTAATACTATTTCTAGATCTTTGCAATATTTTAGTAAATCGCTTTGAGGGGTATCTTTTAAATCATAAATACTATATAAAAACTGGAAATAGTTGCTGTGGGTACTGATCAAATTAAATCTGGATTCAAGTGCATTGATAGCTTGGTCTAATGTGAAAAAATAAAACTCTGCCTTATATTTTAAAGTAGGATCTTCTATCGGATCATCTCGTGCCTCATAGTTAAATTAACATTTCTTCTTCGAACTCTGACGTGGCTGGGAAAGCTCAAAATTAGCTGGTATGTCAATTTCATCGGCGAGTTCTCGAGCATCACAAAGCATTCCATTAAAGGCTGCGTCCGATCTAAGATCCTTGAAAAAATCTTTTAACAGTTCCATAGCAGATGGTAAGTCGTAGTGTTTTGTCTGCAAGAGCTTACTTATTGGATTGATACAATTTAAGATTTTGTACCAAATTATAATAGAGCATAAGAACTTAAATTGTTTAATACAACTTAATAGTCCAGAAGCCTCAACTCTTATAGAGTTGTCAATCTCCGAATCATTACAAACAGCAAATAAAGCATCGTATATTCCTCCCAATTGATACCTCAGTGGTTTTAATGCATCTATTCGGCTTTTCCAACAAGTATCACTTAGGGGCTTCAAAGTAAGGCCCTTAACATATTTCATTAATATGCCCCATCGAAAAGTTGATGAAGAAAAAAATAAATATATTTTTTGGACCATATTAAAAAAATTAGCGGCTTCGAAAGATGCCTTTGCCATGTCATTAATGACCAAGTTTAATGAGTGGTTACTACACGGGAGGTAAAATGCTCGTGGATTTAACACTTTTATTCTAGATTGTACTCCTGATTTATCACCTCTCATGTTGGACCCATTATCATAAGCCTGTCCCCTTATATCCTGCAAATTCAATCCCAATGTTTCAAGTTTTTTGAGTATTAGTGTTGAGAGTTGATAGCCCGTCGATCTTTCAACCGGAAGAAAGCCTAAAAAGCTTTCATTCATTTTAATGGAAAGGTCATTGGGATTGGAATTGTCAATGGATACATACCGTACTAAGACTGTCATTTGCTCGATCTTGCTGACATCAGGAGTACAATCTAGAATTATTGAATAATATTTAGCTTTTTTAATTTCGCTAATAATGTGAGATGCTATATTTTCACTTAGAAGAATAATTATCTCATTTTGGATATCTTTTCCGAGATAGTGGATATGCTCTTCCATTACCGGATCAAACCGAGCAAGTAATTGGATAATTTGTAAAAAAATGCCATGCATTTTTATTATTCAAACAATTCGTAGAAGCACCTCGGACTAATAATTTATCTCTGCGGTAATGAGTCGTTGTGAGTGACTGTCAATCGTTTTAGAAGACTGTATTCTGTGACTAAATTCAATCCAAGATTTTTGATTTTGGATATGATTTTTAGAGGTTTCATGTTGTTTTAAAGCCTCAGCGAGGTGCTTCCAATCTTTAAAAACTTCAGTAGAAAATGAACTTAAAATAAAACCAAAAAGTTTGCAGCAAAAGCAATAAACACAATTTTTTGTAATTGAATAGACTAACCAGTTACGGACGACTTTTTCACCATTTTTCATGTTCCTCAAATAATGAACTGCACTAAATCTTCGACCGGTATCATTATACGGAAAACTATATTCCTTCAATGGTTGAGGTGGTCCTGCTTTTACCATGAAATATCTTTCGGCTTCTGATAACTTAGCTGGCCAAGAACCCGGATCTGAATTTATTATCACATCTAATGTTTTTTCTTTGGATTTTCCTGAAGTAGGTTCAGTGGATGTGGTTGGAGTAGATTCAGTGGATGTACCCGGAGTAGGTTCTTCGGATGTCCTTGGTGGAGATTCAATTTGAACTTGAGCTATAGCGGCAGCTTCTTGATTGGTAATGGCTTCATCTTCTAATATCTCTGTGTCGTCATCGTTCCTTTTCGTGCCTTGTAGGTAACTTAACAGACTTCCAGCCTGTTTTTGAATTTCAACTTCTTTTTTGGCCCTTTTTCTTTTATACTCAGCACCCGATAATCTTTACGTCCATCAGACATCCTAAAAACATTTAGAAAATGTCACAATAAAATAATTTTGTTATTTTAAACGAAACAGAAGAGTTTTCTCATATTTTTTGAATTTTTCAAGACTATAGATTTTGTTGGCTTTGTTAAGATAAAATGTTAAAAAAACTCTGTATCATATAATGAAATATCGAATTTATTGTAATTAGTAGTATTTGCAATACAAAAAAATTTATATTAAATTGAGTTAAATTATAACAATGTTTGTTTATGAAATAAGTCTCCTTTTACAAGGTAAGTTATTTCCTCCACATTTAAATTTTAATTTGAAAAACTTGTCTTTTTTAGGGACCCTTCCTTCATCACTCCTTCTCCTTTTACAAATCCTGTATAAATGATTATATGAATTTCAATCTTTTATATATATTTATTAATAAAAAAATTGTAACCTGGTTGTTTGCTTTTAATGATCAATATTTAATTTGATTAATCTTTATTTTCTTTAATGAAAAATTTTTCTACGTATTATATATAGGTAGGTATGTAAATCAAAGACTATTCAAATGAATCAAAATATTTTTTAAAAATCAAAGTAGTATTATTAAGTACATACTCACCTTACTTTTACAGCACACTTTAATACACAATTTTCAAACACTCGCGGCAAATAATAATTGTATTTATTTATTTCACTACAATAAAAAAAAACCAACCTGTAAAGTTAAAAAATTTTAAATTAAAAAAATATGCTTCTTCTTTTATAACAACACATGTCCGACAAATTAAAACAAAGGTTAGTACATTTTTTTGCAGCACAGCACTTTGTGTGTGTGTGTGTGTTCTTGTCCTTTTATTTAAATTATTATAATTTCAATTTTTAAGCGGATGTTTTATTATGCTTGTAAACGCGGTTTCTTTGAAATATTTTGACATTTTATCTATGTTGCTCGTATTTTTGGTTCGGCTTTAGATTTGGTCTTTAATAAACGAAATCTCTACTCATTTATCAAAACGTGTTTTTATTTAAAAATAGTTTCATAGTTGTTACAAACATATTAAATCATAAAACAAATGTTATTAAAATTTCGCATACTAATTTTTCATAAGTATTCAAATAAACCTTGGTTGATTAATTTTCTTTTAATAAACTAGTTAATTTTAGAGCCCATTGTCGCCCTTTTTTATTTTCTACCCCCAACAGGACCCCCCCCCCCCTTCCCTCGGCCTGGAAAAGGAATTCACAGTTTTGTTTTTTCTTTTTACTTCTTCCTTTTCTTTTTAACCCTTTAATTTTTAAACAAATTAAATAAAAATAAAAATTTTTTTTTATTTTTTTTTCTTTTTTTTTTTATTCTTTTTTTTTCTTTTCTTTTTAATTTTTTTTTTAAAAAAACAAATTGTTTTTATATTCTTTTTTTTTTTTTTTTTAAGATAAAAAATTTTTTTTTTTTTTTTTTTTTTTTTTTATTTTAAAATAAATTATTTAAAAAATTAATTTTAATTTAAATTTTAATTTTTTTTTTTTTTTTTTTTTTTTTTTTTTTTTTTTTTTTTTATTATATATATATTTTTTTTTTAAACGAATGAACCTTTAATTAGGCTTTAATACACTTAAAAACAAAGCTACATTTCAATCTAAACTAATAAATAACAATTCATGATAATTTATGAACATTGACAGTGACATTACATAAAACATTCTAAAACATAGAAAAAACTCATTTCTATAACAATAAATTATATTTTTTGTTAAAACCTTTTAACGGATGTCGGTCATCAAAGAAATTACCTTTTTCCACGACCACTATGAAAACTTTACATTTCGTAGTCATAAACCACTAGAGAAAATTTGTCATATCTAAACAATTGCAGAAAATCATTTCGTTACTAGTAACGATATATATACCCCAATTGACTGAATGTAGTTGCAAAAGCTGTTTGGTTGCTCGTTTTGATTTGAAACTGATATTTATTTATCTAACCTGAAAATCTGTCAAAACGACGTCTTCACTTCATATTAAAAAGTAAACTTGATAATTATTGTTCATTATTGAGAATAAAAAAGTGTTTGGTAGTTATGAAAACAGTTTTATTTTTTTAATTGCCAAACTGACAGTTCAATCTTAAAGTAAATTTTGATAAAACTCATAGATACTACATACTGGTCGTGGAAAAAGTATAGTGTATTACTTGAGGATAAAATCATGTTTCATTGTTCGTGATTATCAGCGCTCGGGCTACCACCCTCGCGCAGCTAACACACTCGCATGAAAACTGTGATTTTCTCCTCGTGTAATACAATATACTATTTTGTCCATTTACTTCAAAATCGCTTTGATACATTTCACGACCCACTCGAAGATATTAATAATTTATTTCCGAAATCGTCACTAAAGTACAAACAAATCGGCAGTAAAGTAAATAAAATTGACACTAAAGTAATTCATTATACGACGATTTTTAAGTTCACATTTTCGCCGGTAGAGATGCGTAGTATGTATTTAAATTTTAAAATCGTTCATGCGCTGATTACATTTGCTACTTAAAGAACGTTATAAAATTGTCAGATTTTGTTAAAATTTTGGGATTTCAGGAAAAAATATGTATCTCGGCACTACAGTTCTTCTTCATGACTCACGTGTTTTATTTGCCTCTGCAACTAAAACACATTCGTCATAAAAAATCAAACTTTAGTGCCTTGATACATAAATAACTATTACTAGAATGAATGTCAGATTAATAAACCTAATCTCCAAGCAACTAACTTACATTTCTGTTCCGAGTACAAATTATATAAATTTAAATATCCTGCTTCATCCCACTCAAAGCATCAGCGCCTCTAAAAGATGCAACACAGTAGCAATATTTGATCTCCGAAATTGCAATAGACCCGATTAGTGTGACGTCACGTACAAACCGCTAAATTCAAAATTCGGTACTTTGCAAAATTGTGGACGAAAAGTGAACCTTAAGTACAAGGACTTAAGGGTTATATTCAAATAGATCAATAGAAGTTGGTTGGTTTTCCAATATATACGCATAAATAAGAGAAATCGTTGTCATATTCACTAATTCTGAACCTTTATCTTTCATCTAGTATCAATATTACATTTTCAAATAGCATATTTTTATTATAAATTAAAATTAATTTTATACTAAAAATATATGCGCAGAAATCAGCTGGCGGGAACAGTAATTTTAGAAATACGCACCGGGTTAACCATAACCTAATTACTATGAAGTACTATTAAATTAAACTATAAATTACGTATTATAAAGAACAAACTAATGAAGTAAACGAGTAAATAAGCTTATAAAGAAACAAGAGTAACGCCAGGAACAACAAAGGAAAACAGCAATTACAAAGTATAAGGTTAACCCGGTGCGTATTTCTAACATTACTGTTCCCGCCAGCTGGTTTTTTGCGCATGTATTTGTAGTATATAAGTTAATTTTAATTTATAATAAAAAAATATGCTATTTGAAATGTAATATTGATACTAGATGAAAGATAAAGGTTCAGAATTAGTGAATATGAAAACGATTTCCTTATTTATGTGTATATGGTAAAACCAACAACCTTTTTACTGACCTATTTTATTATCACCCTTAAGTCCATGTACTTAAGGTTCAATTCTTTTCGACCACATTTTGCTAAGTACCGAATTTTGATTTTAGCGGTTTAATTTGACGTCACCACTGATCGGGTCTATTTAAGTTCCTGAGTCGGATTCACCGGGTTTTAGGTATGACTCATCGTTACAAATCGTATATATCAATCCAGGCGTTCGTATGTCGTGACTAATAAATAATTCCTACTGACAATTTTTGTGCAATCTGTCAATCCAGTTAGATCAGCTGTTTCAAACTAATTAAAATAATCATAAATGTGTTGTTTTTGACCAGAAATTTTCTGGTTTTCTGTTCATTTTTTAAATTGTGTCATTGAATAAAGGTTGTAGGAACTTATAATAATTATAATTTATTTATATATTTGTACAGTTGCAAAACTATATTATGAAAAATTAATGTATATGACCCAGATGTCCACGTATAAAACTTCTTAAAATAATTTTTACTTTAGTGTTAAATTCAACGTTTAGTTTTGAAGTACCTATTTAACTGAATTTTAACAATTGTTTGATTTAAATACCGCTTTATCGAATGTACATTTATCCACTCAGAGTCGTTACTGGGTTGTTACGCAAAATGAATCAACTACATAAAAAATTAAAAAAGCATCCGATATAATTCCACAAGTTCAAATCACTGCTCAATATCACACGACTTCTTCATTTCTTTTCAGCATGTTGAATACATTTCATCCTATATGTACAATCTATTCTTTTGAACGATTGTTTCACACGTCTTATTCATGTTCGTGAGTGCAAGCTCTTCTTTTTCATAAATTTTCGGGTTTGGATTTCTGTAAATTCTCTCGTTTTAACATTTTCTGATTATGCATCACATTATGCTTTAATAAAATGTACACAAATCTTGTTTCGTCGATGAAGCATTGGGTATTCTTCTTTTAGTGTTGAATAGTAATTGGCATTGTCTAATATAATTAAACTAGGTTTTGTTAAATTTACATTAGAAATAAAGCCTTTGCTGTTTCCTGCATGTACAACAATAAACCTAAAAACAGATTTTAATTTATTACTTGTAAGTATAAAAATCGGGGACAAACTTTTGCCTTCTCCAAGTGGTTTTTTTTATGCTTTGTTTAGAAGCATCGTGCCAACTTCTTTTGGTGAATCCTCAACTAAATATCCATGCATATTGTAAATTGTTCGGAAAAAATTGTACTTTAGGTAAAGTGCTCGGATTTTTTTGAAATTTTTACCAAAAGTAGCCTACATGCCACTGATCATAAATACGCAATAAAATTTTGTCGCTCTCAAAAACTGAATTTTTTAAAAATAATTTTCGAAAAAATTTTGAAAATTTTTGGGTCGGTTTTTTGCATTTTGCACATTTCAGACAATTCTAAGACTTTATTTTCAGTGAGAGAAAATTTTTCCAAAACTTTGGGCCACCTAACCTAACTCCTAACCCTAACCAAATACGTCAGAGGTGTGACATAAGAGGAAGCGCCGAAGTTGAAGTAGAGTAAAAAGAGAAAGTAAGAGCAGGTGGGTTTGTTGTGTTTCTTATTGAAATGGATTACATTCGACAAAGTTTTTTAAATAAGAAAATTGTAATAACTGTAACCTACCAACAACACCAGATTTCACCCCGATCACGCACCTTCACAACCAACACCGTTTACCTCAAACCACATGCAAACATGTAATTTTTTTAAGAAGAAAAATTGTAATAACTGTAACCTACCAACCAACAACGTTCACCCCCGACAACAAAAAGAAAAGTGAAATGTCGACGGAGCTTGGGGTGTTGGGGTGAAAAGGGGTTAGGCAGGGTGTTCATGGAAGTCGTGAACGACCAGCACTGCGGACACCCTGTTGGCATGTATTGAAGATACCTGCGTCATAAGCAGTGGCGGCTCGTGGTCAATCATACTGGGAGGTCAAAATTAATTTTAAAAGTAGGAATACTTAAAAATATATAATATAATCAAATGCACCGCAAAATTTTATACAATCTACAATTTTGTTCAAAATATAGCGATTTTTGAAACATTTTCATTAAAATCTCTAAAGTGGATTTTCTATAAGCATTGTCTAGCTGTGTACGAATATCAACATTTCCTACGGTTGCAAAATTCACCGAGCATTTTATGTATTCTGCAAACAAAGCATATTTTTTTATTTTCTCTTTTAAATGTTTTAAATGTCTTACACCGGATTTGACCCATAGCGAGTCTGGCGAGTCTTTAGAAAATAATAAACAAACAAAACAGTGGGGTCCAATGGGGTGATCGCAATATATGACCTAACCAGGTCACTTAGCCTCTCCTTTCCAACTCCACTCTCACCTACCACGTGGTGGACCCTGGGCCTGAGCAACTTAGATGAAGATTGGGTTCTAACCCCAGTGGGATTCTAAGTCAGGTGCCCGCAGAGAGACAGGGGGCTCTAAAGATTATCTCTTGAGCTGGTTGATGAATGTGCGGGTCATCAACCCTAGTGTGGCAGCGGAAGAAATTGATGGCACACAACTCAAGTTAGATGGAGTTACTGCAGGGCAGTGTCTGTCTCACATTGAGCGACTGCAAACAACTGCGTCTGATTCATAGTGAACGGCAGCAAACATCGTCGGTCTCCATGTTAGAGCGGATGAACTTCAACTCTGGGACTTACAATCGCAGTTTTAACCCTGAAAGGATACTAATCTTTTCCCCAACTCAAAATCTCAAATAACGCATGATGAAAATTTCTCCAAATGGAACTACTCCAGGAGGCACCCAAACAGGGAATCTCCGTCGCAAATAGCGGCGCAATCGGACCATCGGAATCTGGAGAGCCCAAGACATGCATTCAGGCAAAACCCCAAGAAACCCCTGACACCTAAGCTCAAAACAAAAAAGATGCTTCGGACCGTTGAATATAAACTCACTGTTAAAAACAGGAAAACTAAAACAACTTATCAAGATTCTAGATGAACATGAGATCCTAATCTTGGCCCTCCAGGAAAACAGAGATTCACAGATGAAAATATAATGGAATCAAGGAAGGATATAGGATCTTCAAAGGTAAAAGAGGTCTAAACCCAATGGGAAAAGGCATACCACACCTGGGAAACGGTTTTTATCGTGAACAGGAAGATAATCAACTCTATATCAGACTTCTACTCACCAAACGAACGACTCGCAATCATGTCACTGCGATGTGCAATAAGACATTTACTCTTATAAACTGCCACGCTCCTATTAACGAAGACAACAAAAAGGAATCCAGAAAAGGTTGAGAAATACTGGGAGTCTCTGGAACATGAACTCTCAAAGATCCCAAGAGAAAACATTAAGATCCTACTAGGCGACTTCAACGCACAGATTGGAAATGAAAGAAAATACAAAAAGACAGTAGGAGAATATCCTGCACACAAACGAACCAACAAAATGGAGAGAGATTAATAGAGTTGTGCAAGGGGTTTTAACCTCAAGCTAATGTCAACAAATTTTAGACACCTACCCAGAAAACAGAAAACATGGAAATCACCAAACCCCAGCTTGGGAGAATTCCAGATTGATCATGTTGCCATCTCATTCAATAACCAGAGAGGGAAATTATGAATGTAAAAGAAGTTTGGAAAGGTGCAAACATTGAAACAGACCATTACCACAATAACACTAAAATTGAAATTTATCCCCAAAAAGACACGGAACAAAGAGTTTAGAAATACAGAGGGATCAACTTTACAGAAATACTAAGAAGCTTAAGAAACAAGATTTCCAGGAAAAAACTAGAAAACATAGATTCTGAAAGAGAATGGGATGAAATCAAAACAAAAATAGTCAAGACATCCAATGGAAATAGCTCGGGCAACAAAAAAAACATAGGTGGTGGAGATGAGACAGTGTAGAAAAAGCCTTGGAACCCAGGATTAAAACCTGGAAAAAATGGCATTCAACCAAAAATAATGAAGACTATATCAAATTCAAAGAACAAAGAGGCACGAAACAGCAAAAACAATAAGAACAAACAAGAGGAATTTTGACAAGAACCAACTAGAGCAAATAAATGAAGATTTTAAAAGAACAACACAAGAACATTTTATAAAGCCTTTAAACAACACCTTCAAGGATATCGACCACCAAACTTATGTTTCAAAAACGAAGAAGGAAAGATATGCCCTGAATAACCATGAGAACTTCTAAATCACTTGCAACATACTTCCAAAAAAACTATTAAACGGTGAAGAACCGAAAACAAAATTCCCAAAACAAAATCCGAAATACAAATTTAGAAAACTCCAAACCACCAGACCTAAGAGAAATCCAACAGATTATTAAAGAACTAAAACTGATAAAGCTCCAGGAGAAGACTCGGAGTAGTAGCAGAAATGTGGAAAAATGTAGATACCAAAACAGTCGAAAGCCTACATAAAATAATACACAAAATATCTGGGAAACGGAGGAAATACCGGAGAGATTGGAAAACAGCTATGATCCATCCAATACACAAAAAGGAGATAAAACAGATGCAAACAATTATAGAGAGGAATTTCACTCCTATCGGTAACATACAAAATCCTATCCAAAGCATTACAAAACAGATTGGAGGCTCAACTGGACCCACAACTAGGTGACTACCAGGGAGGATTCAGGAAGGGGAAGATCCTGTGCTGAGCAGATATTAAACCTGGAAACTCATAATAAGGTACAGGAGACTGAGAGCCAAGGACATACAAGTAACATTTGTGGACTTCAAAAGGCCTACGATTCTATAGATAGAGAGACACTATTCAATATTTT
The DNA here is from genome assembly GCA_030710515.1 of Abscondita cerata. NCBI lineage: Eukaryota > Metazoa > Arthropoda > Insecta > Coleoptera > Lampyridae > Abscondita > Abscondita cerata. The sequence continues at coordinate 32,203 of JALBCR010002879.1, forward strand.
TGGAGGAATTCGGAGCCGATGACAAATCAATTGCAATCACGAAAAAACTCTGACAAGCACGCAGTCAAAAGTAAAATTTATGGGAGAGATCTCAGAACCTTTTGAGGGTCAGAACAGGAGTAAGACAGGGAGATGGCCTTTCCCACTACTCTTCAACTGTGTGCTGGAGAAGGTAATGAGAGAGTGGAGGGAGAGAGAATGGAAGAGGAAGGAATTCCAAAAATAAAAGATAAGGAAGAAAGAAAGACAACCTTGGAAATTGACTGTCTGGCTTTTGCAGATGATTTAGCAATACTAGCGGAAAACATGGAAGACGCAAGTAAACAGATAAATATACTGAAGGAGACAGCCGAAAAAGCCGGACTGCAAATATCATATGCCACGACAGAATTCATGACCATTAAAAAAAAAAGCCACTTAAGGCAGATTAAAACTCAAAATAATGGGAAAATTAGGGTGGTTAGCAAGTTCAAATACCTAGGAGAACTAATTCAACCAAACACCCTGGACAAAGAAGCGGTCCTGGCAAGAGCAAGAAAAATGGAAATGGCATTTCAGTTGACGAAAAATATATATAATAAAAGAAGTCCATATCTATAAATGCAAAACTGAAGAGGCACTACAATACAGGTTATTAAGCCAGAGGGCCTCTACGCCTCAGAATGCCTTGCACTAAACACGGCCAAACAGTTAGACGAGGTAGAAAAAAAGGAGAGATAAATTATACGGAAAATCCTGGGACCAAAGTATGAAGATGGAAAATGGAAACTAAAGAAGCAACAAAGAGATCTACACAAAAACAGAACGAATAACAGACTCGATGAGGAGAAGAAGAGTGACATTCTACGGACACATTAAGAGAATGGATGAAGAAAGACTGACAAAGAGAATATTCAACTAACTCGACAGAAATCCCAAGACACAGATGACATGGATCCAAGGAGGTCAGAAGAGACATGGAAGAAATGAAAATTGATGGAGAGGAGGTGGAGAGAAGACAAGAATTCAGAGAGAAGATAAGAAAATTCAAAGGCTATCAAGAAAAGCCAAAAAAGAAGACTGGAACTAAGTGGACGGAGGAAAGAAAAAAGCAACATGGAGAAAGAGAATGAAAGAAGTACTGGAAGAGAGAGAAAGAAGGAGAGAAGAAATCATAAAGTTATTTCACGTGGTCCATAGTTGGCCAAAAATCGAAAGAAGAAGAAGAAACAAAACAGTAAAATACGTTTGATACTTCATAAGCCCACGCATATCGGTTAGCTAAATCTTACATTACCTTGCGAAGTTTCGATGAACATCTTTATTTTTGCTCTTTGCTAAGTTTAATCGCCACTTAGTTCTGGCAAAGGACGACCATTTGCCTTAAACTGAAATAATTTTTGTAAAATTAAGTTCGTTAGCACTTTTTAGTTGTTTAATTTTCTGCACTACCGACATTATTCTCACAATAGCGCATACACACGCGAACCAAAAATAGTATTTTTACAAAACAACACAACAACAGTAAAAAATATCAATATAAATTCTTAAATTGATTTTAAAACATGCGAAAGAAATCGAATCAAAAAATCGAGCGTAGGTGTACCGCTATTCGAAGTCAACGTAAACTGCGGAACACGGCTAATGACCCAAAGTTGATTATTGCTTCGGACGTTCGCGTTTATTCGGGCGCGGCACGTTTTTCGAGTTTTCCAGGTAGATCTAATTCAATGAAGACAATTCGCACCGCCAACCCAAGGTTGAAGAGGATGAATTACGAACGACGGCCGATAAATTTTAAGTTATTAAACTTGCGATTTGCGAAAGTAAAATTACCTATTTTAATAAAACACGTAATAATTAATATTTTTATATATTGTCAACATTTTTGGGAGGTCATTGACCAATTGACCATATGGACAAGCCGCCACTGAAGTATATACATATGAATCAATATTAAAAACTTCAATTTGAACATTTACTATTTAGTTAGTGGTTAAAATTAGAAAGTAACTAAAACAGCGTTGGCAAGATATGTGGTGTCAGTTGAAATACTAACCTTAAAAAAAGTAACAAGTGACAAAAGTAATTAATAACCAAAAATATAAAATGAAGCAAGAATGACAGCGACCAAACATTTGTCAGAACGTCAATTTAAATGAAATAGCACGTTTCAGTCAAAGCGATGTAAGAGAAAAAAATTCCGCCCTAGTGCTATCTTTTTCTGTTCTGTTTTACCAACACGAATCCTCTAAAAATACTCTAAATTTTAAATTATCACCAAAAATCAACCCAAAGCCAAGCTAACCTTAAAATTTTTAATTATTCGTTTGAGTTTTGTGTTTGTTCTAACGTGGTTTTTATCTTCTTTTGATCGTTTTGCTGTTTTTTTTACAAAACAGTATTTTTCAAGACTAAATTGTTTACTACTACCTCTGTCTTCTGTAAGTATTTAAAATTGTTTAAGTACCTGTAATTTATTTTTTATTAAGATATCAACATGGCTACAGAAAGGTTAATAATCTGTGGCTTGGGGTGACTTTTGGTGATAATTTAAAATTCAGAGTATTTTTGAAGGTTCGTGTTGGTAAAACTGATAGAAAGAGTAACACTAGGACGGAACTTTTTCTCTTACATCGCTTTGACTGAAACGTGCTGTTGAAGTCAATTAATAACTTTATTCATAACGCATATAATACATTTTTCCACTTTATTTTACATATCTATGCGTTATTTCGTACATCAGAAAATAATGAAACAAGTATCTTCTTTGGTGGCACCATGTTTACTTGCAAAAATTATGCGAACGCCATATCATCAATATATATATAAGTTCCGAACTGTTTTCCATCTCTAAATTCAACTGCCTTTTTTAGGTTATGTTATCCACTCATGACCGCTACACTTGAACACGTCCCTCACCTCGGTCCTTGATTTGACGTACCGTTGAAGGATACCATTGGCGTCTTGAACTCCAGACCGTCAGGTTGAAATCGTAAGTAAAGTAAGAGTCATAAGTAACATAACCCAGCTTTCGTCACATGCTTTAATTTCATAAATATTATAATTTTAATCATGTTGAGTAGGTACTATGTTTGAGGTACTAAACGATAGAAGAATCTGTCTAAAACACTCCAGATGTTGCGGATATGGTCAACTATAATTTTCATGCTGACAAATTGTGCTGTAAAAATTATCACCTCGGAATTTTAGTAGTTACGTTCACGACGAATTTTTCATAACTGCGAACAGTAAGTGACTAGCATATAATTTTATTAAATTTGGGACTACTTACACCGAGAAATAATAGGCCAAACTTTGAAATAGGTTAAAAGTATTTAATTTTCGTTTGTTATTACAGGTATTTGCAACTACATTCGTTCTTATTTTGGAGTAATTGTTTAGAAGAATATGTTGCCCCAAATGGAAATTGACTTATTTAAAGGTTAGTAGGGAACCTATAACATTCAGAATAATAATTATTAGTAGACAAATAATGAGAATAAAATGTAATAACATTCACTTCGTGGTTTCTTATTATAATTTCATTTCGAAACAAAACATGAGTGTTTTGGGAAACAACTAAATCACTTTGAGGTATTTTTTAACCATAATGAACATGTAGGATTCTTCATTAGGGAAGGAAAACATATGAGTACATAGGGACACACAGCACTTATTAGGCATTTTCTAGAAATAGAGGAACATATTAGGGTAAGTATGCATTTATACCTGCTTATGTATTGTAAATTTAATAATTAAAAAAGTAAAACGGAATTTATTTAAATAATTACGAAAAAGTACCTAATCACAAATTACCCACCTTTTGAACGCACAACGTCCGTGTTTAAGAGTGGGGCAAAATATAGTTCAGTGGGGCAAACAGTAAACACGCTCTCTGGTGGTTGGGAGATAAATTAATTCAGGAACCATTTGAAATGTTAGTTTTGTATTTGCTCTTTAAACTTTCATAATTGTTAAAAACAATTTTAGAGACATTTCTTGCAACAGTAGATTTACCATTAGGTGAAAATAGATATTCCTCTGTAACAACAATTTCAGAAGAAATTCAGCTATCAAATTTATCAAAGCAGGGTATTTCATTTCCGAATTGCTACTTTAAACAATCATGTTTTAACATTACTAATATACAGATTGTCCCCTAGACAAAGTGGCCTATTAGACCTTTATGGAGAACTAATCGTATTGAAATTGTAAAAATTTGTGGTTATATACCTATTGTTTCATATTGAGTCTTTAATTGTAAAATAGTTTCGCTTATATTGCACTTCCGGTTGTGCCGGAAGTCGACATCAACTTCTTTATGTTAAATGGAATGATATGTTTTTTATGATATTTTTGTATTTAGCTACTAATTTGAAACAACTTTTATTAAGGTTTGTAATATCAACTTCTCATAGTTTTCGAAATATCGTTAAATTAAAAAAAATATATTGGTTTGTCGGATATGTTTTAAAAATGCATATTTTTGAACATTGTTAAGAGTTAAAAAATTATATTTGGTTTCCTTATAACAGAAGCTTTGTTTTATTCATTACTGCGATCAAAAATATGTTCAGTGTATTCAGGACGTCCACCATTTTTGATTCTCAAAGAAAGCAAACTTAAAATAGCAACAAGTCAATTTTTATAAATGGAACATACTAAATATTATTACCTGTAATGCTTATATCAATCGATCACAAAAAAATGTTTGAATCAATCTGTAAAATAAAATTTAGTATGTTCCATTTAAAAAAAATGACTTATTGTTATTTGAAGTTAGCTTTCTTTGAGAATCAATTGTGTACGTCCTAAATACACTGCCCACATTTTGATCACAGTAATGAATAAAACAAAGCTTTGTTATAAGGAAACCAATATATAATTTTTTATCTTAATAAAATTCAAAAATATGAATTTTTCAAAAATATTCTACAAACCAATATTTTTTTAAAATTTAACGATATTTTGAAAACTATGAGAAGTAGATATTACAAACCGTAATAAAAGTTGTTTAAAATTAGAAGCTAAATACAAAAATATCATACAAAACATATCATTTCATTTAAGATAAAGAAGTTGATGTCGACTTCCGGCACAACCAAAAGTGCAACATGAGGGAAAATAGTTTACATTTATAGATCAGTATGTATAATCTATAACCACAAATTTCCAAAATTTAAATACGATTAGTTTTCCATAAACGTCTAATAGGCCACTTTGTTTGGAAAACCCTGTATGTATGTGTTAAATTTTTTTAGTGCTGTAGGATAAAAAATATTGGGTGAACCATGGCTAGAAATTTTCACTTTCTCG